>CM064533.1:24949361-24961412 GCA_032716605.1 Paralithodes platypus
ATACGTATCCGACCAAATAACGCAACCACGAGGTGGAGAACAGCTCGGAACCCGGCTAGCATCGCCGGAACAGAGACGGGTGAAGCGTAAATATTCGCATTTTGGCTCTTCATTTCAAATATTCATAGCGCAAAAAGTATTTGTCCTAGGAACTTCTAGTTTATTTTATACTCATTAGCATTATTTGCCGTATTCATTCAGCCTAAATTTAAAACCATACACTTCGTAGCAACGAAATAAATCAAAAATGTTATAAACCATATCAATCAAAATCAGATTTTTTTTTTTTTCGGTCACTGCAATGGAAACAATTGTGCATAGCTCGCGAACCAATTATGCTATATTATTTTTGTTTTCACCATTGGAAAGAGCACAATTTTCCGATTCCGGTGATATATACAGTTATATACGTATCCGAGCAAATAACGCAACCACGAGGTGGTGAACAGCTCGGAACCCGGCTAGCATCGCCGGAACAGAGATGGGTGAAGCGTAAATATTCGCATTTTGGCTCTTTCATTTCAAATATTCATAGCGCAAAAAGTATTTGTCCTAGGAACTTCTAGTTTGTTTTATACTCATCAGCATTATTTGCCGTATTCATACAGCCTAAATTTAAAACCATACACTTCGTAGCAACGAAATAAATTGAAAATGTTATAAACCATATAAATCAAAATCATATATTTTTCTTTTTTCGGTCACTGCTTGAGAACTATTGAAGATAAACAATTTCTGTTTTCAGATTTGGAAAGAGGAGAAAAAATACTATTATTTGAGCAAAAATAAATATATGGTCATCACTCACAATTTAGAGCTAGGACGGTGTGAAGCCAATTGCATGGGAAATAATTGTATTCCGGACTCATTTACACTTTCATATTTCGATTTATTTCCATTTTTTTTAATTTTATCATGTACTATAAATATTCCTCTTTCCATTGATATATGATACATCACAATAAACAGCATTCTGGTGGATGGAAATCGCGAAAAATGTAAGGCTTCGACAACACTCATGAGCCAAATTCAAGACCCAAAATACTTGTCAAGCGCCTACTTGGACTTATTGGAACATAATATGTCGGAGGGAGTTAATACATTTTCATTGTTTTTTATAATTCTGATTGCATACTTGCATCTAGCCTTTAGTCTGGTGAACATGTCAAAAATGGGTCCCTGTCTCGGTTTGTTATGATCCAGCCATACACTACGGGCATCTCGGGATGCCTGGTATAGTTCTGAAACATGGTCATTCCACCCAGGTTTGTTAAAAGAGTAATTTTTGTTATGCTTGTGAAATACTATGTCACTAGCCTTAGTAAGACAAGATATAATATTATTGTACAGCTTGCGGACTTCTTCTCGATGACTAGCATTAACACAATTGGGGTCTTCACAGGTAATGGCATCCTCACTGCCAGGATCAAGCTCAGAAAGGAGAGTGTGTGTTAAAGTGCAAAATTGCTCACACTCCTCCTCGTCAAGCCCGCCCCATGGCAGTTTTGGATTTACACTATTGTTTGACTGGGTTAATTCTGGCGCTCTTTCCAAACTAGCTGTTAAGGTCAATGGGATATGATCTTCATCTGTATATGTATACTGAATTTCCATATTTGTTATCATATCATGGAAATCAGCACTAGCTACGGTATGATCTAGCCAAGACGTTGAGCCCCATGCTGCACTGACACATGTGTAACTACTATGAGGGAGCATGAGCTGAGAAGAGATAATTAGATCATGCTCACCACAGAAGTTAGTCATATGACTAGCAAACAGAGAGTTACTCATATCCTTCAGATTAGCATTCCAGTCCCCTATTACAGAGTAGCAGGTGGTATTTAGTTCTTGTAAAAGAGCACTTAGCTCTCCAAGGCATTCCAGGTATTGGTTCTTCATTTTCATTACATTGGTAGGGCAAGTACACACTAAGAATAACTACTTTCCGTTGGATATCTTCTATTTCTATACCTGTACACCATGGTAAATTTGTTACAAGTGGTTTAACCCGGCTGTCTAAAGAGTCCCTCCACAAAATAGCTACTCCTCCCGGTGGGTGACCTGCTACTAGACCATCCATAGCATCGGTTGTCGAGACCCCAAACCCATGAAAATTATCACAGATAGTACTGAGGTTACCCAAATCCTGTTTAAAATACCAAGTCTCCTGCAGGCACACAATATCACTGGTATTAAATACGTCTACTACATCAGGGCGTAGGAGAAGCCCTCTGTTGGTTTTAGGGAGCCCCCTACAGTTATAAGTAGCAATACGCAAATTGTTGGGAGATGAAGTAGACTTTATATCCATGATTAAGAGTTGTTGGAGGGTGGGTTACCGTAGTTATAGAGTCCTCATTTGTTGGTACCGGTACCGGTACCTGTGCCCTACGTTCTCTCCACCAGTACACCGATGCTTCCTCTGGCCAAAGTTCTTCATCCATAAACACCTCGGGATTTGGACACTCACAGTTTATTCTGAATGAAATATATGTGTGCCTATCAGACCAGGGAATAATTGGTTCAACATCCATACTAAGACTGAGTTTATTGGAGAGATATTCTTTCAAGTCGGATGCCGTCACTCCTGGCTTAAAACCTGTCGCGAATACTTTGGCTATGCGTGATCTTTTCACTTTTTTAACTGTACTTATCCCCGTACTTTTATTTTTACCCTTAATCCCCTGATGCATAAAGTTCCTAGGTTGAATTTGCACAGCCATAGAATTCCTAACATTGTTTGTGGTACCAGTACCGGTACCTCCATTCAGCCTCTGTTCCCCCTCAGGTATGTGATGAGTTTTACCTTTGGTGGAATGTACCCTAAACCATTGTCCTTGAACAGTACCCTCCCCCTTATCACCTGAGGGTGGAGGCGTTGTGATCCTGTCGATAGGGGTTGTCGTCGAGCTCCTTCCCGTCGCAAGTGCTGTAGTGATGCCTTGCGCGTTGCCTGTACTTACAGCTACATTATAGGCCCCAGGTGTTGCTATAACTCATTATAGCGGGTGTACCGCTTCCGACGCTCCTCACTGCAGGGTAGACTTCATTAATTTCCTCAGTGGCAGAAGTTACGTTGATGTTAGGCCTACCTCGGGTTGTCTCGTTGGTTCTACTCGTTATGGCTGTGGCTTCCTGTGTGATGGAGGAGGCGCCACTGGCACCTGGTGTGGAGCAGCTGGTGGTGGCATCAGTAATTTCCCCTGTGGCAAAGGTTTCAACGGAGTTAGGCCTCCCTCGGGTTGTCTCGTCGGAGTCGTCGCCGGAATAGAGAACACAAAATAAGCACACGGTAACAAGACACACGATCACTTTTATTGATGTACACACTTCTATAGTTTTCTTGATGATGATTAATATGAAGCATAAGAAGATATGAATACTCGTACAAGACAAATGATAGAATTGAACAACACTACCATTAACCCGGGAACTGCGGGAACTCTTAACCTCTGAAGTGCGCATGGGGGTAATTGGAAACGTCCCCCTGTGCTGACGTATTTGAGGTGTTTCCGTCACTAAAATATTCATTGTGCCATTACTAGCATTAATATTTATCCATATGCGCCTATTATGGGTTGATTATAAAGGTATTAACCTGAAACAACAATAAAACGAGTGAAAACAGCGTTTGGATGGTCAAAATCGGAGATATAGCCCGCGAGTTGTATAATGTATGGGTGAGGCAATCTGCTTTCCCCCAAGGCCACTGAGACACAGTCGATCGATACTCTCTCTCTCTCTCTTGCACTCGCTTGCTATCAGTGATGACCACACCCTCCAATCGGATTTCTAATGTTAGCACGAAAATATACCTCAGAATAAGGGAATAACAGGGAAAATAGGTGATAACTGAAGGAGAGGAGGAAAGTGGGGAAGGAAGGGAGGTAGAGGACTGAGATTTTGCATGGCCCAGGGGCCAAAAAAAAAAAAATAAATAAAAAAAAAAAAAAAAAAAAAAAAAATGTTTTTTTTTTTTTTTTCGATGTCAAAAGTTGATTTTTTTTTTCTCTGACTCTTAAGAGTCTCCCCGCAGTGCGCCGGGGGAACTCTTAAGAGTCTCCCCGCAGCTCCCGGGTTAAGAGTTCCCCCGGCGGACTGCGGGAAGACTCTTAACCCGGGAACTGCAGGAAGACTCTTAAGAGTTCCCCCGGCGGACTGCGGGAAGACTCTTAACCCGGGAACTGCGAGGAGACTCTTAAGAGTTCCCCCGGCGGACTGCGGGGAGACTCTTAAGAGTGAGTGAAAAAAAAAAATCAACTTTTGACATCGATTTTTTTTTTTTTTATTTTATTTTTTTTTGGCCCCTGGGCCATGCAAAATCTCAGTCCTCTACCTCCCCTCCTTCCCCACTTTCCTCCTCTCCTTCAGTTATCACCTATTTTCCCTGTTATTCCCTTATTCTGAGGTATATTTTCGTGCTAACATTAGCGAGTTGCAAGCAGGGTGTTGTCATCACTGATGGCAAGCGAGTGCAAGAGAGAGAGAGAGAGTATCGATCGACTGTGTCTCAGTGGCCTTGGGGGAAATTGGCGGGAAAGCAGCTTGCCTCACCCATACATTATACAACTCGCGGGCTATATCTCCGATTTTGACCATCCAAACGCTGTTTTCACTCGTTTTATTGTTGTTTCAGGTTAATACCTTTATAATCAACCCATAATAGGCGTGTATGGATAAGTATTAATGCTATTTATGGTAAAATGAATATTTTAGTGATGGAAGCAGCTCAAATACGTCAGCACAGGGGGACGTTTCTAATTACCCCCATGCACACTTCTTAGGTTAAGTGGATCTGGATGGAGCCTAGTCTCCCACTTCCAACGTTCAGGTATTAATCTCCTGATCACTGGCTTTATTCACAAGTTTATATACTGGAGACCATAAATGTTACTTATAGATTCATATTCACTGTCAGATTTATCACTGGTAGCTCTGGTGCACAAGTAGTAGTTCACAGACTAGATTAGACACACGTATTTTAGAGCACAGGAATTCTAGTAACCTCAGGGGGGTACTGATCTAAGTTTTATATTCTTGTATCAGAAACACATACAACGGAAATCAGTGGGCGAACATCAGATATCACTAGGGTTTCACTTCTATGTAATAATATCTGGATATATGGGTAATTACGAGAGTTAATATCGCCTGTTAATTAATAAACACTGATACGCCTAGCACTTCCTAATTGAATGGTTATATGAATTATACTGGGGCAAAGATATAGCCACTTCATAGACATATTAATAAGTGAGTCTCTAAATAGCACTGTAACACTGTAGCACTGATAGAGTGAATCTTGGGTAGTATTTGATTGGTCTGGTCCTGGTTATCTTGCGTCCGTGTGTAACGCTCCGTAAAATGCGGTACGGCATAAACACGACAAAAGGTACTACTGACCCTCAAAAACCCAGTACTGTACCGACTGCTCTCCGCGAAACCGTTAATGGAGGGTATACTCAATTACTACCAGTCATGCACACCCTCACCGGGCCTCACTGATATGATTTCTTCTTCATGCATAACAATGATTACAAGGAGGATACCCAAACACCTCATCACTTTTAAGATTAAAAAGGAATTAGATTATAAATAAAATGCTGGGTAAGAGATTACAATAATTATTGAAGACAAGTAGGTTACAAAATCTACCTTATACCAGTAACCAGTTCCCACATAACCTAACCCCAGACCACCCGTAGCATCGGTACAGCGGTACATTATAATTGATCCTCGTTAAACATTTTTGTTATCCAAACTTGTTAGAAGATTCGACCCGATGGGCGGAAGGCCTACAGCATACAGCATATCTGGAGTCCATTTCCTCTTCAGTCGCTTTCCCTAGCCTTCTTTAGGCTCCAGGTGAATGTTGGTCTCCAACCGGGTCACCGGGTCCCTGTAACATTATATATCCAAATAACTATGGTATCCTACATATTCAAGTGGTCTAAGGTTGTACATATGGAATTACACAGAATACAAAAATATAAACTACAATACAGTACAACATAAATCATAAAATCAAAGCAGCACATATAGAAACATGGGAAAAGAATAATCTTGGAACATAATCTGTTGGTATGGACGGTCTAGATTTCCATTTTATGAGGTAGGTATTGTCACTACAAACAAAAGCTCTAAGTACAAAAATGGCCTGAGTAGAATGAACTATTACTAATTAATACTGGCCCATTGATGATTGAACACAACAATGGTGACACACAAGTAACATGGTACAACTATGATCAATTTGGAATTAGGCTAGGCTAGGTGAGAGGCAAGAAAAAGGGAGAGAATTAGGAGGGGTTAGGCTAGGATAAGGAAATAGTATAGGTTAGGGTATTTACAGGACAAGTGGAAAGGACTTTAAGGTGTGTTAGAGAGAGGCAAGAAAAGGGGGTATTAGGCTAGGCTAGTGAGCGAGTAGGACATTTAGATAAGCTAGGATAAGTTGAGTAAGGAGAATCAGGGGGAATTAGGCTAGGTGGTAGGAAGCAAAGAGGGAATGGAAAGATAGGTAAGTTAAGGTAAGAACACAGGGAAGTAGCTGAGGTAGGCTAAACAACTTCTGTCTCCCGGGTCACTCTTACAAGCACGTTCTGACAGGCCTCTAAGCTATTACCAATACTCCACAAAAGAATTGACCCGATCGTCCAGAAATTGTTAAGCTAGGCCTATTAAAAGGATGAAACATATAAAATCTATTCCAAAATGGTCTTCTTCATGTAAAAAAACCGATAATTATCGCGAATAGACTCGCAGCGTTATTATACATAATTTATTAGGGAAAGTGAAGCTCTATGGAATCCTTATAATATACTCACATAGATTCCGTTGTGGTAGAATAGTTTTGATAAGTTTTGTAACACGATTTTGTCGATATAGCCTAAATAGTCCCGCGCGTAAACAAACTCAGTCCCGCAATCTTGAGAGCTCTGCTACGGACGTGTTCATGTTTACAAAAAGTGTTCGAAATGGAGTACACCTCGCTACGGTAAAAGTGTTATGTTCTACAAAGATGTTATTGTATGTCCTAATATTGAACCCACAGTAGCTGGCATGCAACTTGCAAGGGCTAGTGTTTGTATCCCACGTACTGGGTCTAGGGCACTCTAGGGTTAGGTTTAGGTTAGGTTGTTTGGTTAGGTTAATATACTAGGTCTCGGAAACAAGATTCGTAGTTGCCGTAGTATTTTACATCAAAACTTAGTTAACTAATCAAAACTATTCTTACCACAGTGGAATCTATGTGAGTATATTATAAGGATTCCATAGAGCTTCACTTTCCCTAATAAATTATGTATAATAACGCTGCGAGTCTTTTTAAAAAAAATTACCAAAAAAAACACAAACTCCCGAAATATTAGGACACGCTCACGTAAACGATGTGTCCATTTTCGGACTTGGGTAAATTCGGCGATTTTCACATTAATAGCTCTAGATGTGGACTTTTAACTTTTATACTGACTCTATTCATAGTTCCGTCTTTTTATATCTTATTAGTTAATTGGGGTTCCCGAATTTAAAGTGGAACGAGTTGTCTTAAAAGATGTTTACGAAGGTAGCCTGGCATTCCCTAGTCCGAGATGAGACAATCGTCGATGAGCGCCACACCCTTTTGTCTGGTCTGGCCCATGAAATGGCGGACCGGTTGAAATTTCACCTTACCCAACTATTCTTCGGTCCTAATAATCATGTTCACTTCACTGATACTTCTACTTAAACACAAATATATAATGGCATGCTATAATACTCAACTCACCTCATCTGAGAGCCCACTAAACTTTCCCCCCACACGGAGCACAAAGGGAGGGGCCGAAGGAGTCCCGGCCTAGGGGGTGGTGTGAATAGGTGCCAGGTAGGACACGGAGTGCCCACGGACGCGGTTGGGAGCCAACCTCGCAAAAAAACGCTGACAATTAAATTTATGACCTATTCCGCAGTAGGATAAGTAGTTGATTGGAAATTTATTGAGATAACCAGATTTTTGCAGGAGATTGCTATTATGAAAATAATGTCCTTGTAAATTTTCCTGTTTTCTAACTATGTTTAGTTACTGAATAAAAGGCAAATACAGGTACAGTACAGTAATGATGTCATGGGGTTCACCTTAATTATTTAAAGGAATCCCGCTCTCAGTTGCGCAGTTAGATTTAATGTAGGAGGAGGTATTTATTGACCTATTAGATTATAGTGGGAGTTAGGCATCTAGCAAAGGGTATTGTATTAATTTTTCGGTCCTACTCAAATGGGTTGAGGACGGAATTAAAGGTAAGAAAAGGGGTAGTGACGTCAGGAGCTTCTCGAGGGGGAACTATGACATGTTAATGACGTCATGAGGGGAGGGAAGTTTGATTTTCAGGTTAAGGAGTTCGCAATTAATTATCTGAGGATTCGGAGTTAGTGTGTCCTCAGTGAGTACACAACCTTATAATAACTACTGGAATACCATTATAGGACTGGAAGTGAGTGAAAAGTAACAAGTCTTGGTGAATTGATTGCCAAAATCAAGCACAGCTTTTTTTTGCTACCTTACACGTGATGTTGGGGGCTAACGATGGTTCCGCGGCCGTCCAGGATGGTCCATATGTAAAAGTTCTCAAGACGGATCTCTTAGCGATCGTTGCTGGTTACACTCTTATATACCCTCTGGTTTCTAGACCTGAATCACAGATATTAGGATCTTCCTGTCAATCTTGATCGGAATTAACGCCAAGCGCATCTCACGTCGATCGCTCCAGCTGCCCGGTCTGTATGAAGGTTATAAGGTGTACGGAGATTTCTTCTACGTGGACAGATCCTTCTATCTAAATCTGCCACGGAGTCTGCAGGCTCTGGAACTCAATTCTCAGGAACAAACAATGATAGAGCTAGAGGTCAACACAAGGGACCAGCCACTGTTTGGTGTCTATCATTCAACTGATTTTACTGGGGGCTGGAGTTTCGGTTTATAGGTTCGGTTTTGGACCCTGTAGGCAATAGGGATCTCGAGTTTTGATGGACTTATTTGAGCTCTCAATTGATACGGGAACTAGGTAAGGTGGTGATTACTGTTGTGGCACATGGCTGTATGGAGCCTTCATAATGTGATATAACTGAGCCTTAGTAAGAGGTACTATTTTGACTATACTGGAAGTATTTAGGGGAGAGAGACTGGATCTACTTTGCGAGGAGGTTTGGGACATCTTTGATAGGAGCGTCTCTCTTAGATTGCTCAGTCTTCATTCTATGGTATAGCTGAGGTGCTAATTTGGTTATCGGAGTGTGCAAGAAAGGTTAATGGGTTATTGTGGGTTAATAGAGGTTAGTAAAATGCCCCAGAACGAGAAGCCCACCACGGAAACCACGAGCGAACACCACACAGAAACACCCGAAAGAAAGGCCCACAGAACGAAAGGACCAGGTGACCGAGCCAACCAGTTAAGACAGGGCGAAGCCCGCAGGGCTAAGCAGCTCCAAACCACACCTGCCTACCCCTTCTACAAAAACACAGACCCTTTTTCCCCCACTCTCGCGTATCACTACCCCCCCTTACACTTCCCCGTGTCCCCTACACCTCTACCTACATGATGATGACCATAAATACAAGTTCCCTTAAGTTAATACACCCATTAGCCCTGATCCCTAAGTTAGGGATATCAAATATAAACAGTACCCTAAAATACCGGGTTGTCCGTAGTGTTTGCCAGACTAAGTTTCTGAAGACGCAATCGCCGCGCACCCACCCATAAATCTATGTATGTTCTTCAATCCGAAGACTAGGGTAATATGTTAAGCCCCTGGTCTTTTGCCAGACTAAGTTTCTGGAAGACCTAACCAAACAGCCGGACAACCATAAACTATATGTATGTTCATCCTTCCCAGGTTAGTTCTTTTTTTCCGCCATTGTGTTCAAAACACCCATGCCCTGTCCCCTAGGTTGAGCCAATGCCAACGGCAGTTCGAGACAGGGCCCTAAATCTATGGTATGTTTTTTTCCAGTTGTTTTTTTTTTTTTTTTTTTCCGCAATCCAAGAGAGTAATATGTTTTACCAGGCCCTTTGTCTTGTGTCCAGACCTCAGTTTTCTGAAGACACAACTTGCCCCCATAAATCTATAGATGTTCTTATATGTTCTTGCCTATCCGAGAAGTAGGATTGTTAAAAACCCCATGTCCCTAATTGATAAGAAACTATGATACACCCACGGGTACATACACCAGTGTGTATATAGAAACATTGTTCCTGTAAGACCTAGACAGAAATGACTCTGAAGATGTTAGCCACACATGCAGTAACTATTAATTCTTACACCAAAACCAGAGAGTTGTATATACAACCCTCTTTTAAAAAGTTATAAATTACCATTGTCCTCAACGCAATTTTTTCACCATGAAAAACGATACCGAAGATAGAACCACCCCTACGAACTGCCCGGTTTTCTTTGGTGTATATTTCATAGGAAAACGCAGTTCCCATGAACAACTACGAATCAGCAAGAAATAGTGATCAGATTAACAGTGTCCATAAACCAGGCGTGATTGAAAGGAGTAATAATACACCATGTAATTTTCTTTTTCTTTTTTTTTTTTTTCCCCTACTTTTAAATCCACAGTCCAAGCACAACACACTACAGTTAAACCTCCTTTCTATTCTTGTTTACATTTCTAACCTCCTCAGTTCGTCCCCACAAGCCCCAGCAGTCCACATGAATCGAATTCCTTTCCAGACCTCATATACCCACACCACTACACCCCAGGATTTGCTTCATTTCCCGGTAGCGTTTGGCTAACATACATTTCCCTGGCAATTATAACCCCCCAAAAGCTCCGATAACCAACTGCTAGGCCTATTAATGCCACACCCCCTACGCATAAAACAGCGCAGAGACTTTAGGGTCCACAAAAACTTCTTCCTTCCAAGTAGCAGACCCCCGCCGCCCCCCCTTACATGTAATAAAAAAAAATACGTGAAAAAACACACAACAAAAACCCCTGATCTCCCGGGCTCAGTAACCAAGCCCAGCACCCTCTCCCTCCCGTTACACACCATGCTCCTCGACTCATTTTCCGAACCATAGCCTCTTTCTCTCCAACCACTGAACCCTCCTGAATATCCTTGATTTTTTTTTTCCGTTTGCTAACATTCTCTCAACGCTTTTATATATATACTCCCTATCCAGAAGAGCCTACCTTTCCCTTAGTAGGACGGAACGGGACACAACATTAGAAAACTTTACTAAAGTCAACCCCGCTAAGATTGTATGCAGCCATCTATTTCCTCCCGCCCTCCCTCACCGGAAAAAAAAAACCATGGAACCATTCCACAACCCGTACCAAACTGATCGTCAGTACGAGAAGGAAACATAGCCGCCATTTTGCCAGTTACACTCTAACCCTGCTATTGATTGCCATAAACTTCCGAGATAAATGTGGCAGAGGTTAGCCACCCATGTCTCCACCACAATCGCAGCGAAACATGCAATTAACAACCCCAACCGATTAAACCATCTAGAGGTCAAGAAGGAGGCAAGACCTTCGGTGCTTGGTATTGAAGACAACACCCGACATCCTGTCGTCATAAACAGGAACAGAAGTTTATTACCAACACTTGTGATATGTCAAGTCCCTAGTGGAGCAACACAGCCCGCCGGGAGACGGACCATGGGGGGGGGGCCGTCACAGAAATAAGGGCCGCGGGGGCACCCTACCCCTCCTTTTTTTACCCAGTCGAGGCTAAAGGGGAGGGAAGGGATGAGACAAAGTAACACCCAGCAACACCGACAGGAGGTATTAAAGACCAAACCACCTGTTTTATAACATTCAACGGTGGGTCATAGGAATGCCAGGTAGCACAGGGATTCGTGTCCTATCAAGGGAACTAACCATGCATGACTAAAACCCCTTTACTAACCTCTATTTAACACCCCAATAACCCATAGTCACCTGTTCTTGCATACCCTTATGAACCAAATTAGCAGCACCATCAGCTATACCATAGAATGAAGGACTGAGACAATGTAAGAGAGACGCTCCCTTGTCCACAACAGCTGTCCCAGTCCTCCTCG